>OX439484.1:38476022-38499479 GCA_949320155.1 Melangyna quadrimaculata
CAATTGGTGGTAGCGCCTTTAAGTTGTTATTGTTGTTGTTCAAAAATTCAATGTAATTGACGGAATAAAGATTGGTAAAGCCTAATAAGCTGACATTCTAGTACGAATAGTACAATAATAACAATAATTTCCCAATACAAATTATTTAATTTTTCCAAATTGTTATATCCAAATTAAGGAAACTGCTATTAAGCAAACATTGGGTAACGTCTCTAGCCTCAATTTTATTTATTTTATAGATCTTAACACATTGTAAATCTAATTATAGAATACCACAGGGTGGACTCTGCGCTTTTCCACGGATGCATAGGCGGACGGACGGATGGACGGACAGACGGACTGATGGACGAACGGGTGGATGGATGGAAGGACGGACGGACGGATGGACAAACGCGTGGACGGACGGATGGACGGACGGATGGACGGACGGATGGATGGATGGATGGATGGACGGACGGATTTGATGGATGGACGAATGGACGGAGGGATGGACAAACGGGTGGATGGATGGATGGACAGACGGATGGCTGGACGGACGGACGGATGGATGGATGTATGGATGGATGGACGGACGGATGGATGGACGGATGGACGGATGGCTGAATGGATGGACGGACAGCCGGATGGATGAACGGACGGGTGCACAGGCGGATGGCCGGATGGATGAATGGTGGGACGCACAGACGGATGGCCGGACGGAATATCGAACTGCGAGCATCGAACTTCGCACATCGAACATCGATCATGCTACCTGTAACATGCAACATGCTACATTATGTATTAGAATATAAGTTGAGGCTTTTATTGACATACTTTTGACGTTGTCGACACAAAATCGATATTGTTGACATTGTCGACATTAGTGGTTTTCCTTTCGGGATGGCGAAGTACTCTTGAGTAGATGAAAACTAAAATGTAGCACTTTCATCTACTCATGCTGTCATTTGCGAGTAAATGAACAGATTAGTCACGCACTATAATTCCTCCAGAGGGCATCTGATAAAATAATTTATCTTATGCAAAAACAGCACCTCTATAAGTGAATCAAAGAAATAAATGTATGTGTTTGAACGTTCAAAATGAAAGCTCTTAGGAAAGGAAGTAGTTCAGGTCCTTTTAAAAATAATGTTTTTTTTTTTGTTGTAAAATGAAATAAATGTGCTAGTAGTTATAAATTGACTCAGCCGTATAATAAAAACTTATCACCAGCACAGCACCTATGGTCATAGGTCTATCTTGCACAGTGGCCGAACTTGATATGACGACTGACTAAGTACCACCCATAACAGATTTTAAAATACACTTCCCTATTTTAATTCCCGAAAGACATGGATGGGAACCTAACTCACTTATCAGTGAACAAGCTATCGCGTCCTACACCGATGGGTCAAAAATGGAAGAAGAACCTCTCAATATTAAAGAATCATATAAACTCCCAGATAAGTGTAGTGTCTTTCAAGCTGAGATTTACGCTATTGAAAAAGCGGCAGAAATGGTACACAAGAAAAAACTGAACTCGTCAGAGATCACATTTTTTGTGGACAGCCAAGCTGCTATCAAAGTATTAGCCAACGAGACTATAAGATCCAAGACAGTGGCAAAATGCTGAGGCGAACTGGAAACAATTAGTTACTCCAACCAAGTCAAACTCTGCTGGGTTCTTGGACATAGTAATATAGAAGGGAATGATATAGCAGATGAGCTGGCAAGGCAAGGGTCATTCTCATTAGCAAATAGAAACAATAGTAGCCAATTTTTTACGGGGCCTGAAATCCCGATCGGCATTATTAAAAGGAAAATTGACCTAGTAACGAAAGAGCCAATCAATAACTACTGGATGTCCAGGAACGACTGCTTTATCTTTTAAAGCTTATGGCCTACAATTAAGGAAAAGGAAACTCAGTATATTTTATCGCTGAGTAAAAAGAAAATAAAAATCTTGATAGGGGTCATTGCAAAATTGGCACAATGGCCACCACAGTGGCGCTTTTGCACCCGGTTTCTGTTGGAGCTGTCAGGATGTTGAGGAAACTAAATCCATTAAGCACCTGCTCTGTGATTGTCCAAACCTCCAAATAAATCGCCTCCGGTACTTCGGAAACAGTTTTGTTGGAGAACTGAACGATCTAGCGCAGGTCTCAATGGCAAATATGAGAAAATTTATAGAAAAAACAGTCTGGTTCTCAAATGAACCAGTCTATTTGAACCATTAGTTAGGAACACCTCTGTTTTTATTTATAAGGGGATGTGCACAGGTGCACACCCCTCCTAACCTAACCATAATAAAACTGTTTTTTTTTGTATTCTTAAAAAATTGACTTAAATCTAAAAAAACATGAGTCCCTGAGTCAAGCTAACAAAAATGAGTCCCTTTGGACTCAAAAAAATCCCTGAGTTATAACACTGCTAACAATTATTATATTAGGACGGACGGACGGACGGGCGGACGGACGGACGGACGGACGGATGGACAAACGCGTGGACGGACGGATGGACGCACGGATGTATGGATGGATGGACGGACGGATGGATGGACGGATGGCTGAATGGATGGACGGACGGCCGGATGAATGAACGGAGGGATTCACAGACGGATGGCCGGATGGATGAACGGTCGGACGCACAGACGGATGGGCGGACACAGAAGTCAAGTGTCATCGTGAAAACTTATTTTTCTATATGATCTTTGACAGAACTTTGGACTTTAACCGGGGGAAATTAGTAGTTTTGGGGAGTAAGTAAGCGAACATGTGAAGAGGTGTCTTCGCCAAATGGTCAAACTTAGCCAATTAAAGTTAGCATAAAACTTTCAAAAAACCAATGTTTTGACTATGCCAGTCATAATTATTGTGGAGTAGGTAATTGCTGTTACTACGAATATGCCGTAAAAATAAAAAAAAAAAAACATTTCTCTGGATGGATTTCAATTGGGACACAGCCAAAGTTGCTAAAGAATTTGACAGCAGTACCCTCTGACCTACCAAATTCCCGAACATAATCTTTAAGTCGTATTTATATGTTTTTTTTTATAGCTGCACTCACTTGCCAAAGTCAACGATTACCTTGTAAAAGCAATATTCTATCTGAGTCACATATCATAACAATGTGCATTTCTCATTGTCAGATATATATGTGTTTTATCAAACAAAATAGATCTATTTTCAAATTCATCCATTCAAGAAAAATACCCTATATATATGCATAAGACCCTCTTCCAAATGCACAACTGTAATATTAATATATTTTATAGATACGACAAACATAAAGAAAATGCTTTACGAAATATCATATAAGATACATCGACACAGTAGTAAACGGATATGTGAATCACGATGGACATATGTTTAAAAGAAATACTTTCTTTTATGACGCACAAACGAAAACAATATTCTACCAATCATTTTTTGCAGCCCTAAAAATAAAAAACGATTAACCTCTTATACTCCCGACTAAACTGCAAAACCTTGGATTAAGAGCTCACTTTGTGCGAGTTATTTTATTAATGGGTACAATATTTTCGTGGTACAGTTATCTGACGTTTATTAAAATAAAATATTTTCCAATATATTTTTCTCTGTTTACACAACTTGAAATCTAAACTTCAAAACTTAAACTTTTTATTTTGACTATAATTTCTTATATCCGTATTCTACCGTAAAATTGATTCCAGGGAAAAACAGTCTCTTCAAATGCATTGTGCAGTATGCGTGGGATCATAAAGTTCGTTGTATATGGAAAATCAAATGCAAATTGCTTCTGTCTCCTGCACTTCGGGCGGAAAATTGAAATCATCTTGGGATCATCAAAGGAAAATAATAAATAGATACACTTAAATGCTTGAGTGAAAGTTTTGCGGATGTGGAGTGCTTTTAGCATGGATGGAAAATTATTTATAGACTCATCAGGAGGATTTATCTATTTTCCTCAGTAAAGGTAGGTATTGTATTATGTTTATGAGATACTCAAAGGGATCTCGAGGTAGACATGATGTGGTTTGAACTAAAAGATTATTATAATTATAACTCATTTGGCTCCCATTGATAAGAAATTTGATGAATATTTTTAACCTTGATCAACAGTTTGGTTTCAGGCGATTCCACAATACCTCTCATCAAGTTTAGCGAACTTGCAATTATGTAAAACGAAATCGTTCACAAGATAAGTCAACTGGTATGCTAATATTAGACATTGAAAAAGCGTTCGACTCAGTGTGGCACAGTTTAGTTTAGTTTAGTTTATTAAAAAATTTGAGTGTATACCGTAAGATAAATCTTATAACGTACAATTCTCTGACTTATATGTATGTGTAATTCAAATGGCAAAATGTGAGAAAAAAAGAAGAAAACAAAAATCAAGATTAATTCAAATTCAATATTCCAAGTTACGTATATAATTAAGCTTATTTACTAGGTTTTAAACATTTTGTTGAAAAAAAATATTGCTTAGCTATCCCTGAGGCTACACGAACCAGTACTGGCAAGCCAGTTGGCTACATAGATTGACTATCAAGTTCGTATACGTGAATATGCTGTGACATAGGCAGCAGGCAACATGTAAGCAAGTTGCTTTCAAGTATCTGCGGTCACGTTCAGCTTTTACTAGGACAGCCCATCTAGGATTCTAAAAAGGTACACAATTTTATTGAATTTGCTTTGGCATCGGACTTCGATTTTTTCTTACTTAACAAAAAATGACGTCGAGTTCTGCATCAAGTCTTGCGATGGTCAACACATAATACTGCTAATGCGATGACGGCTGCATTGACAGACTTTTCTGTCGCGTCAACGTAACATGGATTAATTTTCAACTAATTCAAAAATTTCGATTTTTTTTTTAATAATTAAAAAAAAAATTGATTTTTTTTAGGTTTTTTAATCCATCAACATAGAAGCCATCCTTTAATGGAATTTGCCAGTTCATACGTTGACAGATAGGTAAGAAACTAAATTACGTCGTACGAGGAATATTTCGTTCCAAAATGTCACCCAAAGGCGCTAAAATCGCTTTTTCCTGCGCAAAAAATTTAATCTCAAAAACTTCAGATATCTTTAAGTTTTTTAATGCATCATCTCCGTAGCAATCTTTCAATTAACAGTCTATGGCTTGACAAATCGGTAACAGAATGTTCCAAATGTCACCGAAATCTCAAAAACTTTCATTTTTCCCAAGCAAAAAATATACTTTCAAAAAATTAGGATTTTTAAGAGATTTCGTATATTTCATCATAATCATAGCCATCCTTCAATCATATTTGACAGTTGCCTATTTTGGAAATGTTCAAAATTCTTGGTATTTAATATTAATTTTGCATATTTAATTTTGCCTTAAATTTCCAACGAAAATCTATCTATATAGCCTTATATACAAGTCTGAACGAGGCCACTGTCTTCTCTACTTGCTTCCCAACTGGCTTCGAAAATGGCAAGCCAGTTGACGAGCAAGTTGCTCAGGTTTGTATGTGTTAGTAAGAAAATTTAAATGTATTGTAACTTGTAAGCCAGTACTGGCTCGTAAAGCCTCAGGGTATAACAGATGTGTAATAAAAAGAAAAAGAAAAAGAAAAAGAGAAAAAAGTATAAAATAAATTAAGAAAAGGAAAGAAAATAGGAAATAGAAAGAAAAATAGAAATTAAAGGGATGAAAAATGATTTTTTATGCAGCGAATGAACTCATTTAGGTTTCTTATTTGTTTAATATTTACCGGAAGTGAGTTCCACGAAATTATTGTATGGACAAAAAACATCCTTTTACTGTTCAGAAAATTGAACTGAGGAATTAATAAATTGCATGTTACCTAATGAACACATTCCCGAATCTTGACAAATAAATATTGTGGAGTTTTTAGTAGCAAGAGTTTGTTTGAGAAAGATACAGTTTCGCATGTCGATGTATTTTTGGATGGAACAACCAAGCAGGTTTGTTCGTATATCTGAGATATGATCAAATTTACGGCGTCGGTGGATGTTTCGTAGTATAGCATTATGAGCAAGCTCTAATTTGCGAAAACTTTGAGAGTCAGGATTGGGAAAAATATTTTCCGCATAAAATAGGGTTGGTCTCAATAGTGAATTAGCAAGTTTGAGACGAGTTTTTGGAGGAATAAAACTACTACTGGGCTCACTAACATCGAATGACGACTTAGAGACTACCAAACACTGAGATTTGTCTGGGTTTAGTTTTAACAAGTTTTGAATGGCCCATCTCGAAATGTTTACAAGGTCATCATTCAGCCTACAAACCGCTTCCGCCAGAAGTCCAGCTTTACTTTAAATTTGAACATTGTCCGCATACATATGAATATTAACAAATTTACAATTTGAGACGATGTCATTGATAAAGAGCGAAAAGAGCAAAGGTCCTAGAATGGAGCCTTGGGGAATGCCGGAAGATAAATGGAGGAATCCTGAGACACCAACTTTGGTTTTGACTTTTTGTGTCCTACCAGATAAATAATTTAACATTAGTAATGCTGCCGCTGAACTTAATCCAAATTGAATGACAAGTTTGTTATGAAGGATATTTAAGTCAATTGAATTGAACGCCTTTGAAAAGTCTAAAAGACATAAAAACGTAAACTCATTCTTATCAAAACGTTCTCGAATGTCGTCTTGTACTTTTAACAAGGCGGAGTTGCAGCTATGATGTTTACGAAATCCTGATTGATAGATAGCATAGTAGAACGAATTTTAAACTGCTACAGTTCAATTTTCGGTCTTATTTGTGCAAAATTATCCAGAGCTTCCTGTCTGATAGATGTGTTATAGTAGGTACATGCTAATTGTGGTGCTTCTGACTTTGTAGGTTTTGATTTTGAAGTCCCCCAAGGCTATGTTCTTGGGCCAGTGTTGTACAACATTTTTACTTCAGATTTTCCTGATTTACCTGAATGTGAGTCAGCGATTTTTGCTGATGATACGGCAACACTTTCGTCGCATAAGTTCAGAGATAAAAGTCTTGGAGGCATATGATAATAAATGGAAGATTAAGTTGAACTTGGAAAAAATGCAAGCCATCTTTTTCTCTAGAAAACGAAAACCTTGCTATGTTCCAAGTTGACAGCTCCAAGTTTATGGAAAAAAAGGTTATGGAAAAAAAGGTTGCGCAAAAAGTCATTTAAACAAATTGCAAACTTCCCAAAATGAATTATTAAAAATGATGTTGAACCTTCTATGGCATCATTTAACATAAGATAGAAAAGTGGGTGTTGAATCGATTTATTATAGAACTCAAAAGCTTACCGATCGGTTCTTTTGCTGAGAATCGCCTTACAAATGAAATTTATTCGTAAAACATGTGTTCCTTTTTTTTTTTGTATTTATTCGTTTGTCAAATCATTTACTTTTGAAAAGTATGTAACTATGTATTGTACTTATGTACCGGAATGGAGACCCATATAGTTAGCAAATAGCTATAACCCTTTACCAAGACTTGTCTACATAATGAGCTCTTATTTAGCTGTAAGAAAATTGATTAAGTTGACGAGAAATTAAATATCAGTTCTTTAAGAAAAACTAGACACTTTCATTTAATTTCTGTATTTTCAATAATTTTCACATATTACAGGAGGGGGCCTTAGCCCTTCGAGCCCCCCTCTAAATACGTGCCTGACCACAAGGCATACCGTTTAGCGAGGTAGCAAGATTCTACGATGTTGGGAAGTGCTCCATAATTTTGATGGTATGGAGTCCGTCAGTCAGTCGTTTTTTTGAGATTTTTGCAATCCTATATCTTATGCTAAAAAGTTCAAAAAATTCGTGAGGTGTCTGTGATTGATGAGTTTAGTAGATACTGTGAATTTTAAGTTTCTGACTTTATTGGTACTGAAATTAGAGGGTGTCGAAAATCGCCTGAGTTTGCATATTTATCTCGATTATATCTTTTTGCACATGGTGATTTTTAAAAATATTGTCATTAAAATTAAAAACATTTATACCAAAATCCCAATTAAAATACCTACCCTTTTATTGTCTGTGTCTATACAGTTTGGTGGTTTAAAGCCTATATATATGACTTCATTTCGATTAAAATCGCTTTTCCAAAGTACTTACATACTCGGCCAAAAAAAAAAATCGTATCTCTTTTTAAACATCGCATTGCAAAAACATACCTTATCCGTTGCGAATATTTGTACGAGTAGGTATGTGTTCTGTATATACCATCATAATTATCGCTGATATACATCCTCTGCCTGGAGGCAAAACAAACAAACAGAGACCGTAATAAATCCAAAATCTTTTTATTGATAAAATGAGTCACCCATAAAATCCAAATGACACATGGGACAGTCATGTCCACGACGATGGCGGCGCAGCGCGCGGCGGCTCGCGATGGGATGCCAGTAACCACACAAAAGAAAGAACAAAGAGAAAAACACAATGAAAATCTTGCCAATTAACTATCCGGCTTAAAAATGGCCCTTCAATTGAAAACATATAAAATATAAAACAGACGGCGTACACTACATATAGGAAGGGACCAGAACCAGAATCCTTTTTTTATAGTCACAATCGAAATATTTACACCCAAAGCACTATGTACCTAGGCACGGGCCGGCACCTACCTCACAACACAAACATTAATTCCTTATTGATAACTGCGATAAGTACACTTGGAGGATATTTATCACATACACGTACAGGATATTAAAATGTGAAAACCATATACGGGCAATTAAATAAATTATAGTTCAATCAATTTCAGAGCAACGACCATGAATGCAAATTAAATAAAAATAAGAATTAAAATTCAAATTAAAAGCATTTTTACAGACAGCGTTGCCTCATGCGCTTTTTTTTATATTTAACTTTAGTGAAGTGCTTTACTTTTGGGTCAGTTAGTAAATAATTTTTCAATTTTTATCCAAATTGATGGAATCAGTTTACATTTATCGCTGGGCCACCAAAATTATTATGCTCGCATAAAATTGAACAAAAAGTAAAATTTGTAAACAAAAACGACGTTGTTCTGCCCTTTCCAGAAGGTAGTGCGATGGAATGGCTACAAAAATTTCAAATATTACCCACCTAATCGCGTCGGCTATACATTTTTCATCCTTTAAAATAGCCCTAAGGACATTTCCTCTGATAGGGTGTCCATCTTATCTCTTTAAAAGAAAACAAGTTCTCTTTTTTCACTCTGATCTTTTTTACACTCAGCCCAATTCTAAATAAAAATTCCCGGGGAAATACTTCCCTTTTCCCTTCTCTCTTATTTTTAACGAGAAATTCCCGGTAATTTTGTTCCCTTTTTCTTATTCTAAGCAAAATTCGAATATGAGAAATAATACTACGAGAAAAAAGCTGGAATTCAAAATATCCAAAAAATTGAAAATGTTAATATATTTGTTGTGAGGAGTATTTTAATCTTTCGGGAACAAATCTCCCGGGGAGTTATTTTCCCGGGGAATATTTAGAATTGGGCTGACTATCTTTTTCCTGGGGGATCTATTTTTGTTCTCTATTTTTTTTTGTAATGAAATTCTCTTTTGTTTTATTGCAATAATTTGTATTTCAATGTCAATTAATAGACTTAATGGCCCTATTCTGCCGTGGCGAGTCTCACAGGTCACAATTTTTTGTGAGTGAGGTTTTTTATGGGTGATCACAATTTCATATTCTCTTGGAGCCCTCATAAGAAACCCCACAAGAACAACGTGAGTTGTGGTCTGACCAAGGAGCAGATCATAATTCTTAAGTTTTTATGAGGCGAGTTCACCACGAGTTATAAGGTTATTGTGACTTGTGAGGCATCAGTGAGGTCGCCAGAATAAGGCTGTAAAATTTCGTTGTTAGGTTAATTTTATAATAAAACAGGAATATGTTCTCAAAGCTTCTATACACATTTTTAAATGATAGAGTTTCATAAGAAAAAGTATAAGAGAAAAATAATAAGACGATATTATTGATGATTAAGGCCCCTTATCAAAACGAGCAGACCACATTTCTTGCCAACTAAGGCCTATTTTGTATTTTACTTTTTAGTTGAATTTTGTTCAGCTATTCATACATCTACCAACCTGTGTATGATTCTTGAAAATTAGGACACTTGATTCTGTTATTTTGATTTTGTTGTGTTCTCTTTTTTGCTCTAAATGTTCTCTTTTTTATAGCTTTTAGAGCAAAATGAGGTGTCGTGGTTTCTAGGATTAGCCTACTCTTACAAATATATTTGTGGTGTTTGGTATAAACATAATGGCGCAAAATTTTAAACATTCCTCATTTAAGGAATAAAACCGGCTCTATTTAATTTAGTTGTGAACCCTTGTCTAACTATTTCTTAATTTTAAACACGTTAAACAACTCTTCTAACTAAAGTGGACTCCGCAACGTAACGTAAGCAAATTAATGTTGAACAGGCACACTTTTGACAGATGAAGAGAAGAGACACCTGTAGTGTAATAAAAGCATTCTTTCATTTCATTAACGTAAAATCATTTCTCATTTCTCAAACGTAAACAAAGCCACATGTAGTATTCGATCGACACAATTGAAATAGTAAATTTCATTGATATTCGAAACTATAAAGTTTAATATCAAATTTATTTATTTGTTTCTTTTTTTACCAAACGAAACTGAGTGTTGTGCTCAGGGCATTGCCACCACTTGGGTGACTATGCACATGAAGTGTCGTAGAAGTATTTTGTTACACTATGTTCCAGATTCATAATTTCATTGAGTCATAATTATTAGACTGCCCCAACATATTGTATATATTGAAAATAGAATGCTGATGCAGCACAAAAGTATTTGTAAGATAGTTCTTAAGCATAAGTGGGGATAACCCATTGATTTTTAGTAGTATAAATAGCGGTGAAATATTGGATAATAGAATCAGTTCTAAACTATCAACATGTCTTCTCTTTAATATTATAATTGCGGCTCATTAGCCATATTATACAGCGAGCTGCGCTTTATCTAGTTAACATAGAGCATTCCCAGTAGAACCACCACATGGCGATCCTGCCAAACTGTTAGGTATACAAAAAAAAAAAAATATTTTGTTTTACCACCAGTAGCGGACCATAAAGAAATGAGCTACAACGAGCAACAACTCGATGAGCTTTTTGAAGAACTGAATACACCAAGAAGATCATCGGTCGAGGTCGAGGAATATACACCTCTGACAGACGACTCACTAAAGTTTACACCACCTGTGTATACACCCACTCCCAAAACAGCGGGCCCGAAACCCCTGACGATTGAAGAATACCTAAGAAGAAATAAAAAGACATCTGCAACACAAATCTCCAAAACCCCTGTAAAAACCAGAAGACCGAGAGCCGGCAAAGCAGTAAGGGAACGACAACGAAAAGCTGAACTCCACAGAATAATCGCAATTACAATTGACAAGGCTTTAAAGAATAAATTGATTTGTGAACTACGAAAATGGGACAGCCGCAGTCAAAGGAAGTAATTAATAACAACCTGAATAGCAGTCAAACCAACCAGATTTTTAACAGCAGCAACATAAATATATACATTTTTTTTATAATAATAATTCTGTTATTTGCAAAAATACACTCCTATTATAAAAAGTATGTTAGAAAACAAGTATTGAGAAATAGACTTAACAATGTTTAAACAAAATGTTTAAAGATAAAACATATATAAATTGACAAATATAAAAAAAAAAAAAAAAAAAAAAAAAAAAAAAAACTATTAATTTCCTTTCAATGGATAAAATAGAAGAATTAAAAAGAATATTGAAAAATTTAAAGAAAAGCCCAGGTAGACAATACTCAGAAGAGTACATTTCAAATACAAAAAAAGAAGTAGAAGATATTTGGAAAACAATTTTAATAGCTTGTAAAAAAGATGAAGTAGAAGAGATACAAATTTTATACTTAGAAATAAGAAATAAAATAACAGAACTACTAACACCAAAACTAGAAAAGTCAATTTCAAAAGAAATGGCAAAATTTGAAATATTGGTAGCTACAAAGCTAATACCAGAATTCAATGGTGATTCGAAAAATTTATCAAATTTTTTAGGACTAATTGAGTTTTATACTGATACATTAGGTGAGGAATTAGAAAAGAAAAAGTTAATCAAATTTATAATAGCAACAAAAGTAATTGACAAAGTGAGAAACAGGCTTCTTACATTAGAAAATCAACCACAACTTTTTCCTGATCTTAAAAAGGCTTTAACAGAAATTTATAAACCAAAAACAAATCCATTGAAAATACATAGTGAGTTAGCAAGATCACACCAAGGAACTCAAGAAGTACATAGATTTGCTGAAAGAATAGAATTACTGATAGCTCAATTAAATGAGATACAAATAGCTGAACAAGGTGAATCAAATAGAAAAGTTATAATAAATTTAAACGATCAGTTAGGACTAAATGCTTTTAAAAACGGATTGAACGAAGCTACAAGACATGTCATACAAGCATCTAGAATTACGACATTCAATGAAGCTATAAAGATAGCTACTGAAGTTGAAGTTTCGTCGCGACAAAACAATGTCATGCAATTTAGAACAAATTTTAGAGGTAGACAGCAATATAACAATTCTTACCCTAGATTCAATAACAATAATAGATACAATAAAGACAGACAATACAATAACAATATTTATAGCAATAGCTATGAAAGAAATAACAGTTATAATAGAGGTAGAGGTAGTGCAAGAGGATACCATAATAACAATACTAGGTCGGAAAACATAGGTATCCCCGGTCAACAGAATCGGGGAAATCAAAAAAAGTATTAAATTTCTATGGGGAATATGACACAAATTTCGTTAACATAACAATAAAACATCTAAACAAAACTTTCAAATTTTTAATTGACACGGGTGCAGATATTTCTGTCTGTAAAGAATATATGGTGAAAAAATTAAATGAAAATTCGGCATGTCAAATAAACGGCATTACAAACAAAATAATATTTTCTAGGGGTGTATCAAATCTAGAACTCATAATAGGAGAAGCTAATGTAGAACATCAATTTCACGTTGTCAATGAAGAAATAAATATAACTACCGATGCAATACTAGGAAGAGATTTTCTTAAAGCTTATAACTGTAAAATAGACTATGAAACTTGTGTGCTTGTAGTATTAGTACAAGATGAAGAAATAACACTACCATTAAATATGACCATGAAGAATTTAGGAAAATTAACAATTCCACCAAGAACAGAAATAGTAAAAAGTATCAAACTAGATTTGAATGAAGATAGTGTTCTCATCGGGAATGAAATCAAAAAGGGAATTTTCTTAGCCAATTCAATATTGCCTGCAAAAGGAATAAAGCATATCAAGATACTGAATACTACAGATAAAGAGGAAACAATAGAAAATTCCATGATAGGAATAGAACCCTTGAGCAAATATAGAATATTATCGAATAATACAAGATTTAAAGACAAGCAAAAATTTAAAAACTTAATAGAGAAAATTCAAATAAACAACTTAGATAAATCTTCTGCTCACACTATACTAAGTATTTGTGAAGAATTTCATGATGTCTTCCATGATGTTGATGAAAAACTAACAACAAACAATTTCTACGAACAAAACATCGCATTAACTGACAAAAATCCAGTATACATAAAAAACTATAGACTACCAAACACGCAATTAGACGAAATACAAAAGCAAGTATCTGATTTATTAAAAAATGACATAATAGAAGAATCCGTTAGTCCATATAACTCACCATTACTTATAGTTCCAAAAAAAACACTAAATGGACAAACTAAATGGAGATTAGTAGTAGATTTTAGGTCTTTAAATAAAAAAGTTGTAGATGACAAATTTCCACTCACGAGATTAGAAGATGTATTAGATAAATTAGGTAATGCTAAATATTTTTCCACTCTAGATATGACAAGCTCATTTCATCAAATTTCACTAAACAAAAATTCTAGACCATTGACGGCATTTTCAACTAATGAGGGTCATTACCAATTCAAGAGACTTCCTTTCGGATTGAAAATCTCAACAAATAGTTTTCAGAGGATGTTGTCGATAGCTCTTAGTGGTTTACAAGCCTCAGCTTTTCTATATGTAGATGATGTGATAGTATTTGGTAAGAATTTGAAAGATCACAACGAAAATTTGATCAAAGTTTTAGGAAGACTTCGCAAATATAATTTGAAATTAAATATAGAAAAATGTGATTTCTTGAAGCCAGAAGTAATTTATTTGGGTCATTTGATAACGTCAAATGGAATTAAACCCGATCCAAGGAAGTATGAAACAATTAAAAAGTATCCACTGCCTAAAAATGCAGATGATGTTAGAAGATTTGTAGCATTCTGTAACTACTATAGAAAATTTATAAAAAACTTCGCAGAGATAGCTAAACCCTTGAACCTGTTATTAAAAAAGAGACAAATATTCTCTTGGACAGAAGACTGTGAAAAATCTTTTAACATACTAAAGCAAAGTTTAATAACTCCTCCCATACTTAGCTATCCTGATTTCAAAAAACCTTTCATTCTTACTACAGATTCTTCGAATTTTGCTTTAGGAGCAGTTTTGTCACAGGGAGAAATTGGAACAGATAAACCTATAGCATATGCCAGTAGATCCCTAAATAAACACGAATTAAATAAACCCATTATAGAGAAGGAATTGTTAGCAATACATTGGGGAATAAATTATTTTAGACCATATCTTTTCGGTAGAAAATTCAAAGTTTACACAGACCACAGACCATTAGTCAGTTTATTCACTCACAAAAACCCATCATCTAAATTAACTAGAATACGAGTTGACTTGATGGATTATGATTTTGAAATAATTTTTAAAAAGGGCAAGATGAATACCAATGCAGATGCTTTATCAAGAATAAAAATTGATTCTGATGAATTGAAAGAAATGATACCAAAATACAACATAGACGTTTTAACTAGAGCAATGAATAAAAATAAAGAGAAGATACCAAAGGAAAAAGAACATTGTGCAATAGCCTTGGACTCAATCGTGGAGACTAGCTACCTTCATATTTGGGACTGTACATCAATATCGGACATAAGGCGATTAAAAAAGATAGAATTTAAAGAAAGTAACGTTACAAAGAGGAAAATAAATGAAATAATAATAGCAGCAAACACTGTAGTTGTAGAATATAGCGATAAATCTTTATCAGAGATAAAATTGATTCTGAGGAAGCTAATATTCAAAATGAACAATGCCGGTGTTAAAAGACTAGCGCTAGCAAGAAATAGTCTAATATTTAATGAAGTATGCATACAAAAATTTAAAGAAATATTTAATAAGCTGCAAGAAAATATAAATGAGGACAAATGTCTAGACATAATATTATTTGAACCTCCAAAGCAGATAATAGATGAGAAAGAAATGCACAAATTGATAAAAGAATATCATAATTCCAAAATAGGAGGACATTGCGGTATCAGAAGATGCGTCAATAAGTTAAAACAAAAATATGTTTGGAAGAATATGAATAAAATGGTTAAAAAATTTGTTAACAATTGCAAAACATGCAATGAAACAAAGATAACAAGATACACAAAAGAAAATATTGTAATTACAGATACACCCAGTTCGTCATTTGAAACAATAACAATTGATACTGTAGGACCACTTAGACCATCAAATGGTTATAGATACATATTAACGGTACAATGTGATTTAACGAAATTTGTAGAAGCATTCCCGATAGAAACTAAAGAAGCGAATACTGTAGCAAAAGCAATAGTAGAAAAATTTATTCTTAAATATGGATGCTTTAAGAAACTTAAAACAGATAAAGGAACAGAATTTACTAATGAATTGCTAAAGAATATTTGTACACTTTTAAAGATAGAAAAGATAGTTTCCACACCTTTTCACCATGAAACAATGGGATCAATAGAAAGAAATCATAGAGTATTTAATGAATATATTATGAGCGTAGGGGATAAAAGTAACTGGGAAGAATGGTTACCATATTATACTTATTGTTATAACTCTACACCACACAGTGGCACTTTATATTCACCATTTGAACTTGTATTTGGAAAATTATGTACACTTCCATGTGAAGTAATAGAAAATAAAGATACAATTTATAATATTGACAATTACTTGAATGAATTGAAATGCAAACTAAGACATGCTCATGAACAAGCAAAAAATCACTTAATTGAAGACAAATATAAAAGACAAAATTCTCAGAAAAATGTAAACAAATCAAACTTTACCGTAGGAGATTATGTATATTTAAAAAATCAAAACACAAGAAAATTCGATAAACCTTTTAGAGGACCATATAAAATTATATCTCAAAACAGTGTAAATAGTACTATTTTATTAGATGATAAGAAATATGAAATACATAATAATAATTTAATTAAAGCTAGAAATACATAAACTAAAAATAACAATATCACAAAAAAGTCAAATGATATTTATTTAAATTTTAGAAATGTACACAAATATCATTTTTTTAAAGGGGAAGGATGTAGTGTAATAAAAGCATTCTTTCATTTCATTAACGTAAAATCATTTCTCATTTCTCAAACGTAAACAAAGCCACATGTAGTATTCGATCGACACAATTGAAATAGTAAATTTCATTGATATTCGAAACTATAAAGTTTAATATCAAATTTATTTATTTGTTTCTTTTTTTACCAAACGAAACTGAGTGTTGTGCTCAGGGCATTGCCACCACTTGGGTGACTATGCACATGAAGTGTCGTAGAAGTATTTTGTTACACTATGTTCCAGATTCATAATTTCATTGAGTCATAATTATTAGACTGCCCCAACATATTGTATATATTGAAAATAGAATGCTGATGCAGCACAAAAGTATTTGTAAGATAGTTCTTAAGCATAAGTGGGGATAACCCATTGATTTTTAGTAGTATAAATAGCGGTGAAATATTGGATAATAGAATCAGTTCTAAACTATCAACATGTCTTCTCTTTAATATTATAATTGCGGCTCATTAGCCATATTATACAGCGAGCTGCGCTTTATCTAGTTAACATAGAGCATTCCCAGTAGAACCACCACACACCTATAGGTAGGTAGGTAGGTATAATGGCGGCAGCCCATAGCCCAATCAGCGCTGAAGTGCGCCGGTTTGATACCATAACTCGTTTCAACCTGTGGATGGAATTAAAGAGAGATAATATGGGCATATCCTCAGGATATCGTCCCTTTTTATTTGAGTTTAGAATATGATTTTGTTGTAGCTTTTAGCACAATCATCAAAAAGTGGATCACTCACTCAACCAGATCAGCACCCGCACCATCCACAGTTAGCCCACTAGGCAGTTCGTTGGCTGGCACTGGAGCGTCCACTGATCTGATTGGATGATCATCCGGCCGCTGTGCACCACAAACCCCCACCAGAACCCTAGTCCTCTATCTTGTGATCATAGGGAATCGACGGAAGGTATAATGCAGAAGTAGCCGAAATTTGTCCTAGAGCCATTTCGTCGCGTTGAGAAAAGAAATCAAGTCTTTGATCTTCATTTCAGAAAGTTCGTTAATGTCGTCAAAGAATGCTCTTCCGAGTGACTGTTTTCTAGCTTTGGCCAGAGCGGGGCATTTGCAGAGGAAATGAACTACTGTTTCCTTTTCCTGCTAGTCCTCACAGCTCCGACAGTGAGTATTGTGAGGTATGCCCAGCTTCGCTGCATGCACTCCTATTGGCCAGTGTCCGCTACAGGTTGCAACTACCCTGGCTAAGTCTTGCCTGGGTCTGCGTATTAGATCAGTTGTTCGGTTCTTGTCATAGGTGGGCAAAATCTTCCTAGATAAAATACAGTTTGATAAACTGCTCCACCTACGGTTTGCTTTAGTAAGATAAATTGAGAGAATGTTGCCCTTCATAACTCCAAGCGGAATGTTGACTCTTTCAGTAAGTGAGCCATGAAGGGCTGAACCTTGCCTGGCCAGCTCGACAGCCCGTTCATTGCCCTCAATGCCACTGTGACCCGGGACCCAGATAAGAGTGACATTGAGGTCAGTGTTCAGACCCGCAAGCTCATCCCGGCATTGCTGGACCAGTTTGGAGGATTCTGTAGCTCAATTTATGGCTTTAACAGCCGCTTGACTGTCTGTAATAATAGCTGCATTAAGGTTCTGGTTTAGATCTGCTTTTAGTAACTTGCAAGCTTCCCTGATTGCCAGCAATTCAGCTTGAAAGACGCTAGCAAGGTCAGGTAGCCGAAAGGACCTAGATACATTTAGAGACTCAGAGAAGATTCCTGCACCAACGCCACACTCCATCTTTGAGCCATCAGTAAAGATAGTTCTGTCGAAATCTTTCGTCACGACGTTATCATTCCAATCCTTCCTGGATGGAAATTTAACTTTGAAATCCTTACTGATACTCATTTTAGGGGTGCAGTAGTCAGTGGGAGTCGAAAACGTTTCCATTGGCATCAAGTCTGTGATACTGCTGTGACCATGGGGCTTGGCAAACCAAGAGTTTGATTCTTTAAGTCTTAAAGCGCTGCAAGATACTAGATATTTAATATGTAAATCAAGTGGTAGAAGGTGCAGAAAAACACTTAAGGCATCAGTCGGGCAGGATCTTATAGCCCCTGTCGTGCCAATGCTAGCAGTTCTTTGAACCTTCCTAAGTCTATCGATGTTATATTTTTTGTTAAGTGCAGCCCACTATACAATCGAACCGTATGTGAGGATCGGTCGTACCACGGCTGTTTACGTCCACAGGATCATCTTCGACTGAAGCCCCCACATTTTACCAAAAGTTTTACTACAGGCATAGAATGCTATGCACTATGCAGGCCTTCTTGGCCCTTTCTTCAATGTTCAACTTCCAATTTAATTTAGGGTCGAGAATAACACCTAAATATTTAGCTTTAGAGGAGAGTGAGAGTGTTTGGCCGTTGAGTCGGGGTAGAGTGAAGGGGTGTATCTTAGTCTTGGTAGTAAATAGCATCAGTTCAGTTTTGCTTTGGTTAACTCCTAGTCCACAGCTCGTGGCCCAGTTGCTGGCCTTCCTTAAAGCCATTTCCGTGATCTCACTTAACACAGGAGTAAACTTCCCTGACACTAATATCACCAAATCATCAGCATATGCCACCGCCTTTACTCCACATCTTCTCAACTTAACAAGAATTTTATTCATGACTAAAAGCCATAGAAGAGGGGACAGAACCCCACCCTGGGGTGTACCTCTACTTACATGTTTGGTCGAGTTTGTATTACCTAACGTAGCTTGAATCCGTCTGTCTCTGTGCATGGATATTATCAATTCCCTTATGTAGTCTTCTACACCAAAATCAACCAAAGACTCTAGAATGGATTCAGTAAGCACGTTGTTGAAAGCCCCTTTAACATCTAAGAAAGTGGCAAGAGTATATTCTTTATAGTTTATAGTTTTCTCAATAGTGCGCACTACCTCATGCAGGGCCGTTTCAGTGGATTTGCCTTTAAGGTATGCGTGTTGAGAGTTTTCAAGTGAACATCCATCCAGGATGTCTCTAATATGGATGTCGAGGATGCGCTCTAAGGTTTTAAGCACAAAAGAGGTTAGACTAATTGGACGGAAATCCTTCGCAGATTCATGCCCCCGCCTACCGACTTTCGGGATAAAAACAACTCTTACATGTCTCCAGGACTCGGGAACATAGTTAAGAGATAAACATCCTTTAAAAATTGTTTCCAGCCAGGGAACTGCTATCTCTTGCAGTTTCTGGAGCATAATTGGCAGTATGCCGTCCAGGCCTGGAGACTTATACGATGAGAATGTATTAATTGTCCAGGCAATTTTTTTTGTTATAACGGTATTGATATGCTCTACTCGAGCTGAAGACATGTCCCAAGGTTCCAGCGTAGCTAACCTACTGTTCTCGCAGCTCACTAATAGCTCAAAAGACTCAGCTGGAGAGACTGTCCAGGAACCATCAGGCTTTTTCAAGAATGATGGATTACAATGTTCCTTAGATAGAATTTTACCGAGCCTTGCGGAATCTTTTATATTTTCAATTGACTGACATAATTCTCTCCAGTCTTTTTGCTTGGCTGCTGCGAGAGCTCGCTTGTAAACCTTGAGACAGTCTTTATAGGGTTGATAAAACTTATGTTTATGGCAGATATTAAAGATTGTTCTAGTCATTTTCGTTAGATTAGATAGGTCTTCATTCCACCAAGGGGGTAGTGTTTTACGGCTATATTTTATTGGACAGGAGACCTTAAAAGCAGTGCTCATTGATGCCTCAAAGGATTTCACCTTTGACTCAAGATCTATCACCGAGTCTGGACTTAGGTTCGGTATATTGCCCAGTTTAGATTTTACAACTTGACTGAAATTCTTCCAGTCTATTCTTTTGGGATTTCTATAAGGGGATTTGTTTTCGGTTTTGAAATTAATGTTGAAGAGTATCCATCTATGGTCCGAAAAAGATTTCAGAAGGGATACCCTCCAGTTATCAGAAGAGACACCTATAGAACAACAAAAAATGTTCAAATTAAACAAACAACTGCAGACAAATAATTTTAATATAACAAGGTGCGTGTCGTGAATATAGATTATGATTGTTTAAATGCAAGTGTGTGACAACATAGGCGCCCTCCTGACGACAGAGGACCCGAAAAGGGGGTTAAAACCCTTGAACCCTTGAACCCGCGAAGCGGGCCACCCAAGGTACTGTTTATTACAAATAAATTGAAAGTACACCAACTGACAACATAGGCGCCTGCCTGGCGACTGAGCATACCCTTAGTGGACCAACAGAGTCGCGTGAGCGGGACAGAGGAACCAAACCTTTTTAACTATTCGAGAAATCCTTAGTTTTTTTAGCATTAATAATTATAGAAGGTCTAATAACCAATTAAAGATTCCATGGGGTGTAAAAAGAGATATTTTGAAGGTTTAAACTGATACTTTAAGAAAAGGATAAGTACTTTGAGGAATCGCTAAAAATGCCGCTGAAAATAATAACCTAGTAATATATACTGCATTTTTTAATGATCTACTGCACCCCTCTGTGTTTGAAGTCCCAAGACAGGTAGGGAAGCTTTTTTTAACATTAGAGAAAATGTGAAAAAGTTTTTCACGGAAATCTCAATTTGGTATACATATTAGTATGAGTAATTTGTTATATGCTTTAAAAGTATTTTTCAACGCTGAATGTGGTGACGCTATTTGTATATTAAAAAACATTAAAAAAAAACTATTTTTTGAAAACAAAATATTAGTTAAAAAGAGGCAGATTTTTCAGACCGGGATTAAAGTTAAACTCGAGTTGACTTACCAAATGTGGTCTCTCATTTAACTTAAAAATAAATTTGCTGGCACAACGGCTCATGAAGAACCAGGGCCTAGTGACTAACAACTCGCAACAATTCCTGTGTGCGCCTGTCGACAGGAATGGAAGGGACCTACAATTTTATGCTGAATCCGAACGGCTAGACGAGAAGCACTTATTCGTGACGAGTCATACTCTTGGCCCTGAAAAAAAACTTTTTAGTTTTTAGGTGGACGAGGCTGGGAAGCGTGACAGTCGAACGCACTAACCATTACGCTACGGGCTACTACATTTAACTTAGTCGGTGATATTTTATCTTCCGGTTTTTTTTTCTTTCATTCTTGACTGAACAGTTTGTTTATTTTTAAAAGTAGTCAAATGTTTTTCCTTAACTCTGGAAAAACGGTTGACTAACTATGATTTAATTCACCACTGGAAAACTGGGATTGCATAGATAGTTTATTCTTACTTATTTGGAAATAAACACATCTATTCAAGTGAATCAAGTTATCAAGTACAAGTTTTCACACAAATGATCATAGCGTTTTCATAAAGTTTTCAGATTTTTCAAAAATAGTCTATTAAAAGATACCGATTTCATTATACAATGTATGAAGAAAATTGTGTTTAAAAGTTTAATAAAAAGTAAGAGAAAAAAGTGGCGAACAAATTGGAAAAGTGTGATGAAGAGTGTGATGAAAAAGTGTGAAAGAAAGTTTATGAAAGTGTAATACAAGATGTAAAAAAGTGTGTGCTAAAAAGTGTAATAATAAATGTGAAAAATGTGATAAAATGTGTGTCAAAAACTGTGATAAAAATTGTGACAAAAGGTGTGATTAAAAAGTGATTAAAAGTGTGAGATAAAGTGTGCAGTAAAAAGTTTGATAAAAATTGTGGGAGAATTTGGTTCCGCGAAATTAGGCCCCAGGAAATAAGGCCCCAAAAGAAAAAATGAAATAAGGCCCCAAATTTGGGGTAGTTTTTCATAATGAAACTACATATGCCCCAATAAAATATGGCCCCACTGAAATGAAAAAATGTCCCGAAAATAAATGAAATAAGGCCCCAAATTGTTTTGAATTATTTTTGGAAAAATGAAATAAAACTCCAATTTTTTTTTATTGAACTTTATTTTAGAAAATGAAATAACACCTTAAACTGTTAAATATATTCTTGAATTGTATCGTGGGATTTCTTGAAGCTATATATATATATTATATATATATAAAACCCCTACATTTGAGAAATGTTGTTGTTTTTACTTTGTGTGCTTTTTTTTTGGGGCCTGATTTCATTTTTTTTTTGGGTCCTTATTTCCTGGGGCCTAATTTCACGGAGCTAAAAATTTCAATTTAATTATTTTCTAAATTGTAATATTGTTAAACAAAAAAAAAATTGGCTGGCGGAACGGCTGGTGAAGAACCAGGGCCTTGTGACTAACAACTTGCAACCATTTCTGTGTGCGCGTGTAGACAGGAATAGAAAGGCCTACAATTTTATGCCGAATCCGAACGGCTAGACGAGAAGCACTTGTTCATGACAAGTGATACTCTTGAAGGATTTACGGCTTTCGTAGCAATAGGTCCACTGGTGATCTGATGGTATATCTCACCGAACAGTGGAACAAATCTTTACATCGTTTTGGAGAAAGTAAGATTATTGCACTTGATATTTCAAAAGCGTTTGATAGAGATTGGCATCAAGCTCTCTTATCGAAAATGCGCGCATTTGGTTTCGATGAATCTCTTCTTCGATGGATTAGAAATTACCTTTCGGACCGTTCAATACAGGTCGTAGTGGATGGTTTCAAGTCTGAAATCCACAAAATAAATGCTGGTGTGCCCCAAGGCTCCGTTTTGTCTCCGACTCTTTTCCTTATTTTTATAAATGATCTTTTGTCTGAAACTTCTAATCCATTAAACTGTTTCGCTGACGACAGTACCGTCAGCTTCTCATATTCGTTTACAGATTCTCATCCATGCCCTTCGGATGTGGAACTTGAACGGCAGCGTATGATAAGCTCATTAAATTCTGATCTCGACAGCATTATCCAATGGGGAATCAAAACCCGCGTAGAATTTAATGCTTCAAAAACTCAATGCTGTCTCTTGTCGTTAAAGCGAAATCCACCTTTAATGCCGCTATTCATGGGCGGCACTTGCAACGAGGAAACAGAACAGCTCTCACTTCTCGGTATGTGTGTCACAGACCACCTTTCGTGGAATGACCACATATTTGAGGTCACCAAAAATGCTGCTAAGT